>BRZM01000052.1:65354-105563 GCA_033238685.1 Lates japonicus | reverse complement strand
TCAGCCGATCATCAACGTGTCACATTCAGCATTACCCCTGAGAATCATGACCAAACACATCGAACAGTCCGGCGTTCAATTCTGCGCACCACTGCGCCGTCACTGTCATATCGCCCAGCCTCACGTCCAGCCCAACCCCGCCCGACACACGACGGCTCAAACAAGGGTGACAGGACGAAATGCATAAGCAGTGTTTAATAGCCGGCTGGTAAGGAATCAACTAGACACCACTGTCTGAAGACGAATCTATAATTCCCAAAAGCCAAATGCAAAATCTTATCAACATCATTTGATACAATAAACTGTCCGTAATAATGCGCCTTTCTGTAATTTAAAACTATTGAGCTGAATAACTTATCACTATGTACACAAAATGACTAACATGACAAAAGTGGAAAAGAAGAGCCTGAACAAGCCAGCCGGCTCCTACAGTAGTATGGATGTTTCAGGAGGAAGATGTCATGTGGACAAGAGACGAGAAGAATCTGGTTGGGTTCACTTTTATGGACTAAAGCTTTTGGTATATGCTTATAAATAGCAGGTCAAGATGGCAGTTATGTGTTCTGCCCCAGCATCAAGTAATAAATTGATATCAGGAGCCCAACTAGACCTAAAAACGCTGGTGATACTTCAACTGTTTATATGCAGATAAGCTCTGTAGTTAAGTTAACCCCTGGGCAATATCATAACTAGAGGCATCAGACTCCAAAAAGTGTCGAAGGACAAGATAATATGAAGTAGATATGTGTTCCAACAAAGATATAAAACAAAATACTTGATAAGGTTCTAAATTTATCTCTTTGTAATAACTGGTGACTATGAGAATAGACATCCAACTGAAAATAAACTTGGCTACTACCTGTGGGTGGAGGAAAAGCACAGAATTTGACACTATTCAAAGGACTGAGACTGAGGGCAGACTGACAATTTACAGGACCTACCACTATAAAGTGGCATTAGAGATGGACGAATAGGGCTAATAGGGTTAGCATGCTAACTTTAGTAGAATAAGTAATGGGGAGAAGAAGAAAAACAGTGGAAAGCGGTTTAACACTGAGAGTTCTTAATGAGGAAAGCAATGAAGTTTCATGCTGAACTCAAAAACATCTCTAGACTGGTATAGCTGTTAATTTTCAATATTACGGTGTAGCAGCAGCATCTTTAGCATTTCGGCACTTTAATTTGCCACAAATACCACATATATCTGCAACTACTTCATACGCTAGTAGATGTTATGTCCGTGGTCTGACGGGGGAAAGAGGGAAGACTAGGGGGGAGACGAGGGGGAGGGGGGGCGACAGCCAGGAGGGGTAATAAACCAGCTGAACACAACAAACACTAAATCACTCTCACATGCACACACACACACACACACAAACAGACAGAGGACTCTTCAATCACTTCCACGCATTTCCACTCTGATGTGCTCTCCATGATTGAGCAGTGACTCTTCACTGAGCACCAGGCCACCTTTTGTGCGAGCCCTCTTGTTTGTAGCACAGGCCGCTCTAAAATTAGACACTTTTAACCCCAAAAACTATTTCCCAGCGACAGGGGAATTCCACTGGCGTGTAGCGTTTCTACAGCGCAGGATCAGAGCTGAATCCTCAACACAATAGACCGAGCGTCTGAGCCTGGAGCTGCTTCACAAGCACACTTCATATGACACATTACTGCGATGTCAGCATTTTTCTCCTCCTGACAGCGGCTCACAGTAAACTAACCACAGTGGCTCTTTTCTCCCTCTCCTGCTGATCGTGGCGGCCTGAGCAGGAGGAAAAACCCAAACTGAAGTGAATTAATCCTCCCTTTAATGCATGACATCATCACCGCCATCATCATCATCATTGTGATTACAATCGGGCACCATCTGCTGCAGCCAGTCTACAGAGACTTTCACAACACTGCTGGGTCATGGAGGTCGTTGCTACGGTGATCCATGCACTTATGGTTCTGAATTGTAGAGTAACGTGTGTCAGGTTACTGATCTCTGTGAGCACAGTGCAGATAGATAATATCTAATGTGTGTGCAGAGACAGATAGAGAGGGAAAGAAGATATTTTAAAGCCTGACTAATGTTGAGGATGTTCAGATTACAGTGAGAATTTAAGTTCAGGGGCAAGTGGGTAACGGTCTCATCCGGTTTGGTCTTTCTGAAAAAGAATATACAACTAACTTAGTGGATCAGAGATTAATACAATGTAAAGTAAAAGGAGTAAGTAAAGTAAAGTGTGAGTCAATCCTGAAGACGTTTCCCTTCACAACCACTTCCTGTTGGCCTGGCAGTTACCACAACTAACTTTGGAGGTGGGGAAAAAAAGGCCAGCATAAAACAGGAAACTAAACTGGCATTTTTGACTACTGTCATGAGGCAAACCTCAGCACGGTAAGCACAAAGTTCAACTACAAGGATCTAAACCAGAACTAATAAATCCAAAACCAAAACAAGGGAGGGGAAATTAGCAAAGGAGGTTCACAACAACAACACAGCCACTGTCCACTCTCTGAGTCAAACACTACTTTGTACAGCTGCAACCAAAGAAAAATGCGAAGCTAATTCTGGATACCAAACAAGGTTGGGGCAAATTTGTTTTGGATTGCTTTTCTAAAAACAGAAAAGGGGACTATTTTTGGATTGTGATACTCTGGCCTAACAACCCCATAGTCACTGAATGTAGCACTTCTTTGTTACCTGTTGAGAACAAGGCTACCAAAATGCAGGTGAGGTGGATAAGGCTGCCGCTATCAGTGATTTTATTTACCAATTAATCTGCTAAAAACTAATAATGTTAGAAAAGAGGGAAAAATGGCAGTTGCAAGTTCCCAGAGTCTATCTTTAAAATTCTTGTTTTGTCTGGAGAAGATGTAGAAGTATGTCGACATACTATAACACAAGGTAAAGAGGAGAAGAGAGAACCAGCAAATATTTATTTGTCCTTAAAAAACAGCAAAAAATAATTAAGCTATAGTCAAAAATATGTATCTATGTATATATTTTGTATATATGTATATAGTTTAAATTCCTAATCAGCCTAAACAGGCTGTTTTAAGCAGTAATATTTAAGCTTGTGTGAACACAAAGAGCAGACTTCACATGAAGCCAGTGGGACAGGGAGGAGGGCAAGACGCCGCCGACAACAACAGAAGTGAGTCCAGCTAACAAGCCTGTTTTATCGTAGCGCTCTCTCCCCTCTGTTTCTCCGCTGTCTGAAGAAGAAAGACATTCCTGGATGATTGCATGCCGGAGCGACTGACAGACAAGACAGAGACCCAGCCCCATTGTTCCTGCCAACGAATGAACTCTGCTGATGACAGCATGTCTGCTTAGCAAGATGCTTTCCCGCTTTTCTCAAAGGCCCCCTCGCCATACAACACACACAGACACACATACACATCATACACACACACACACACACACTCAATTTAAACAGAAGACAATCCAAGAAATCTTCCCTGTCTGCAGTATTACTATTGTCATCACCACACGCTTCTTTAAAGCTCACACACATCTGGGTTCTGTCTGGTGTCTCTTTATAACTTGTCTACTAACCCTGCCTAACCCTTTAAGCCGTCCCACTGCGACAGTCATGCGAGGAAACTGTCTGCCACATACGGTGGAAATGAAGCAATAAGAAGCCAGTAGTCTGGGATGTAATTATCCAATTTATTTGGTGCATGTGCGGGAGCAGTATCTGTGATGGCGGCAGCACGTTGTAATCCATGTTTCATTGAGGTACCAGATGTTACATGCCGAAAACAAACAAACTCTACTCCTCAGAGAAAACTACTAAAACTTCTGAGTGTGTGTTAAAAGGGCACAGTTCACACAGGTGATAAATAAAAGAAAAGAAAGACTTGGTAAGACTTGACATCATGTTAATCATATTCATTTCACCACTGTGCTGCGGTCAGCCCACACAGATGTAATCCATTTTCCTCTTTGATTAGTTTACAGATCAGAAACTGCCACTGGCGGTGGCACATTCACAACATCTGCCCCTCAGACACTGACCATCACTCTGAAATACTACAGATGAGCTGTGAAATTTTCACAACAAGCCAAATGACGACGTAAATGCAGTTAACAGGTCAGAAGAGCAGCAGTATATCATGATATGATGAGGAATTATGGGGGCAGTTTCTATCTACAATGGTTTGGCTGTAAAAGTGTCAGTACATTTCAAACAATGTGTTTATGGGATTGTCAAACAGCAACTGAAATCCCATCCTCAAACATCTTTCTAATGTCAGAAACCAGTTTCTTTTCAGGCGGTTGCCCTCCTACACCTGCTGCTTCCTGCCCTTTTCCAACTCAGCAGCACGTGGCATCATTCTGAGGTGTTAACGTGGAGGACACATAATACACCATTATTAAATGGTGTAATGACATACTGGTGTGAAATGTTGATGCAATGCGGTGCAATTCTGTTCTCCTAAAAAGCTGCCAACAGCTATGTTAGGTCACCTGAAAGCAATCTGTGGAGTTTCCCTGTTGAAAAATAAATAAAACATCACATCATTAGTAGGTAGTCTTGTCCGCTATATGACAGAACGAGACACGTCAGCTTTTCTGCAGGTGTGGTGCGAAAGCAGCCGCCTGGTCCTGTGTATTTTTCTGCTGGCCAGCTCTCAGCCAGACACAGAGCTGCTGTCTACAGCTCCACATACGGCTCACTCACGGTAAACACAGGAAGGGTACTCTCCCTACCTCAGCATCCAGAGGAAAAAGCTGTGACTCATTCAAAACATATGTCAAATATACAGTACGGTTCAGCCCTGCAGGCATTAAAGAGAAGGAAGATCCCTAAGGAAGCTGTGCTTAAGTCAAGCTGTTCACTGTAACACAAAAAACTGTTAAAACAGTTGCACTTTAGAGACGTCTGCTTAAGGTAACGTCCCTGTAAGACCGACTCTTAACTACAGTCTCTATTTTGAATCCACTCAATGGAACCAAAACTACAAATCCACTATAAGAAAGAATCAATTTGAAATCGTCTTTTCAAGTGTTTCATTCACAACTTCCCTCCCTGCTGAGTGAGTAAAGTCAATATTTAGACAGAAGTGGGTTCCATCCAGGCGACCGCTAACAGGCCACGGTTGCAGGGTTTCTCTGTGCTCTCAGACAGCTGAGATGTGTATAGTCAGCCTGCCCCGGGGGCAGCATGGAAAACTCCAGCCTGCAAGTTCAGTGGAAGTGTGAGACACAGAGAGAGAGAGTGAGAGGGAGAGAGGGAGAATGAGGGAGTGTGTTTTTCGACTGTGTCATGAGACTGTTTGACACGAGCTCATTAGTGCACTTTGGAGACAAAGCTGATGTACACTGCACCACAGAGCTGGGAAAGCTCTAAGAGCAATGAAAACTTACACTGTGAGTCAATATCAATCAGAGACATTTCATAAACTCAAGGGAAGCTAAAGACTTCTCCTCTTGGACCTTTGAACTCTGATTATGGCTGCTAACAACCAGCATGATTAGACCTTTAAATTCAGTTTCTGTGCACGTTTTTCTGCCTGACTGCCAGTTATTCAGACATCTCATCTACCTACAAGCCTTCTGGTATTTTAGCACCGGGACCCTTGGTGCTTTACAGCTCCTCAGTGAGCACTACAAAGACCACTGCTGGATCAGAGCCTTAACCACCAGCCAGATGCCAGAAATCACACTGGGATGACAACATCATCAGCAGTAATTTAAGTGTTAGAGAAAACAAACTTTCATGTTAACTGCGGAGGTGTTTTTTCAGTACGTTTTACAAGGTGAGAGACCCGGGCAGAACTTTTGTTTCCGTTTGGTTTTCCCAGACGGCTTGCACTTACTTGCATACTTAAGTAACAATAGGTTTTTTGGTGTCTTGCCTGAAGAATCCTAACCTGACTTTAAAAGTTACTGCATTGTTTGTCGTTGTGCTCAGCTGAAGATTAGCATTTTTTCACTTTTTCACAAAAGGAGGGATAAATGAGGAAAACGCACATGAGCAGATGTCAATCTAACACGTCAAACCCTGAAACACGATGGATGAAAATTTCAGAGAGAGACCTAATGGCGCCAAGTTTAAAAACCTGTTAAATTGGTCGCCCTGACTATGAGGGGAGTATTTAATGAAGTTTATAAACTAGCAGGAGGCTGATAAAAACTGAGTTTGAAGGGGGGGCTGGGAAATGAGGACCAAATGTGCTTTGAAGGGAAAAAAAAAATCGCCTCTGACTTCACCTTGGAGTTTCTCTTTGGCTCTTTTCACACAGACATATGCGTCAACCTCCCGGTGTCAAAGCAGCAGTGCCGGAGGCAAAGTGCCCAACAGTTACCACAGACTTCTAAAAAGGAGTCTGATGTTGCCTGAGAAAGACAGAGAAAAAATGACCTGCTTTCTCCTGGAAAACACTGCAGTAAAACACTACAGAGAGCATGACTGTGTATGTGTGTGTGTGTACTATTGTGAGCTTGAGAGCACTCTTCAGTTGCATAAAAAGGCCTTCATTTCAAAAAAAGAAGTCCTTTTGAACTCGGCTGGGTACTTAGGACATGAAAAGGAGTTCGTTTGACATAAACCCAGCCCCTCCATGAAACCAAGACAATCTGCAGACACCAACAGTCTCTGCAGATAAAACTTGCTGCATGGGGAAAATAAGAGTGGGTATCATTGTTTGTCCTGTTGTGCAATATGAAGAGGGAGTTTTGGGGATTATCAGGAAATTTGGGAATGCTAAATAGGTCTCCACATGTAGCAAAAAGCACACTAAATTCAAACGTTAATGAGCAAAATTCCGTGTTTAATTCCAACAGATCGTTTTTGGTCTCAGCTGAGTTAGAAGCAATCGTACTAAAACTGCCTTGAGAGCCTCCAGGGAGCTCATGTTCAAACATTTACCCAACAGAGAAGAAGTCTGGCTCCGTTCTCTGAGTGAAAGTGACAGCAGGACAACACAACTGTGAGGATTCACCCCTTCCACCCCACCCCAGCCCCAAGCAGAGCCGAGTGGACAGGGCTACAACTCAATGGTGGAGTTCATTAATGAAGAGGCAGGGTCTGTCGGGGAACAATAGGCGTCAACAGGAGCCGTCTGAGGCAATCTGGGCCAGGACACTCTGATGGATGAGATGAGCTTTAAGTTCCCCATTTACCCCTAGTGCCCCTGGTATCCAACCCCCTAACCTCTGTGTAGGACCGAGAGCGGCCAGTCTCACCTTTCACCTCAATCTCCTTCACCATGCTGGACTGAGTTTTCATGATTTTCACCCTGACATCCCTTTGTCAGACTCACCAGACCTGACAAGGGCCAACAGGCTCTGCCCAGTGGTAATCAATTCACTACCTTGTCCCAATATGTGCACGCACGCAAGGATAAACAGAGAACAAAACTGAATGAAACCATATCACATCGTAGCAGTCAAAGCCCGTCGGGGGATAAGAGAGATCATGGCTTTGAATCGATCGGGACAGGACCATGACCTTCGCCCCATGGCAGATCCATTGGGAGGGCTGCTGCATCATAATGAGGGCCTGGTCAGAGCCTGGCCTCGAATGATAACACAAACACAGCATTATCGGGCCCTAAAGGCCTGGAGAGACACCTCTCATTTCAAAACAAAGATCCCGTGGGAACACTTGAGGCAGCAGTTGCACAAAAAGGAAGAAAAGGAGATTTTCTTTCACCAAAGTTAGCAATGACACGCCCCTGAATCTCACACTGGCTTAGCTAATACAATGAGCATCATTAGTGCAAAAGAAAAGAAAGTGCTTGAGAGCCCATATAATTTGTTTGGGATCATTACAGTTACCCAAAATACACTCTTGCCAAGAGCACATTCAAACATAAGCTGAAAGTGCTCAAGCCCCTCTATAATGTTTTTGCCGCACACGTACCCAAGGAAAAAAAAAATAATGACAACACTATGAAGAACTCGATTATCATTTTCAAACACAAATGCATCTGGAACAGTCAAATAAGGAAACTCATCAAGAGTTCTTACATAAAATCAAAGTGATCTCATTCAAGATTTGGAAGAGTGAATGTAGTTGGCTTTGCTTCAATGTACTTGGCCTACTCTGGTGCATTAACTACAGTAAGGCAAAGTCAAGGGACAGTGGGGACAGCAGATGCAGAGTGAGGGTGAAGGAGGGAGACAGGGCCTCCGTCATGCTGCCAGAAATCCCCATTTTAATTATAGGAAGTATTAAGCTTCTTAGGTGGTATACTGAAGACTGGCCAGAGTGGCCAGTGGGGGTTTGGGCTGCTCACTTGGGCCAGACTGCACATTTAGGCCATGTGTGTGCATGGGAGCTCGTAGATCTATCTGTGTGCCTCTAAAGCTATTAGTTGTGGATTGTCCCTGCATCGATAATCCCACTGTCTGAAGCCTTGTTAAAACTTTCCTCCAGGCCACCTGTTCTACGAGGGGCAGCTGTTGTTCCCAGCCAGGCCCACAGCCGTTCCTGCCAACCGTGCATGGAAGGGGGGGGGGTCAGGGCAGAAAAAGGCCAGGCCTTCACTTGGCCCGGGAACAACTCCAGCGTCAACACACAAGCCGACAGACTGACACTTGGAGAAGAGTTACGAGAACAGCGCTTGCCCTCAGATGTTCGCAACGCATCCGCCATAAATCGCTGCGCTTTAAATGAGATGTTTCAACTGAAAGCTGTAGCAGTGAAGAAGAAGTGTTTTGTTCTGCAACAACCAGTTATGCAAAGTCAGAGCAGCGTAGCCACTGGGGCAGTTGGAAATTAAACAAGATATCATCTTGTGTTAACAGAAGATAAGGGTTTATGTCAAGTTTAAGCGTGTACCCTGAGATTAAGGTTGGAGGTGCTATAAAGAGATGAGAGGCTAAAGCCGCTCACAGCAGGCAGCCATCAGCCGCTTTTTAACCACTCATGAGTTCTCTAAGAATCGACTTAATGTTCCACAGGCTGCATTACCTACATCAGGAAAGCTAGAAACAGGCTGTGAGCACCAGACTGGAGGCTGATGAGGGCCTGCACATCCAGGGCCAACAGTTACCTGTGTTTGATGTGGATACTGCTGCCATTCCCAGAGGTACTTCCCCCATAACCTCTCAACAAAATCGAGCAGTGCATAGCTGGCATACCCGTGTGGTGGACCTCTGTTGGATTAAATAATTAGATGGGAGACTAATGACGCTAGCCTTCAGGACTGAGCCCCCCCCCCCCACTAATGACCCATGAAAAGCTGACTTGGCTATAAATAACCATTATTCATCAGTGAAAAATGAATAAACTGGACAAAGGGATATGGGACAGAGGGAGAGGCATAGCGGGCGCATGGGTTTCTAGCACTATGTAAGAGAGGATATAGACCAGCAGCCAGTCTGTTTTTTTTCTCTTCAGGGATCCAGGCCTGAATTAGAGTTTCTAACTCAATAACATGGAGTGCATCTACAGGCCACTGTGAAACACCCTTGGGAGAGATGTCTTTCTCTGGTTGACCTCAAGAGGTTAGGGGAACTCTGTGAACAGGACCACATGAAACTCAAGCTGAAACATGGATGATCTGTTGTCTGTTGTGAAGATTTTATGGTATTTTGCATTGTGTTACTATTTTGTTTTGTGCTGCTCTGTATGCTTTTAATTCAGCTGTGTGTATTTGTACAAAGGCCCATCTGGGGATGAACGTTGCAAACTAGCGAAGGTTATGAATGCTGTGCTGTGTGGCACTGGTTGATGCTATGTACTTGTCCTTGTAAAAATAAACATTAAGTAAATATACAGGGTTAAAGGGACAGACACGCTGAGGACATCAAGTGCAGAACTTTGCTTATGGGCCATTAGGGTCTGAAACAACTTTGGGATACTTCAAACAACAAGAAATGTTCAAGATCGCAGTACAAGCAAGACCTCTACCTGTCAAACAACACTAAATTACAAAGCCGCTGTAATGTCATGAAACTTATTGTGTCTCTGTCTGTGCAACAATATGGAGCTGACAGACTGATCAAAGGGCTACACTGCTGACAACACAAAAGCTTGTCTTGAATGTCAAGCACTGACGGTTGTTTTGCAGCCACAAGCCCTAATACTCAGCAATCTTCTGCAGTCGACTGTATGAGTCAGATCCGTTTTCATACCCACTGTATTCAGTTAGCTGACACTTTGAGAGGGCTTTTGATGTGATACACCGTGATCCCAATAACTTACCCACTCTGGCAGAGAATTAATATACCATTAAAGCTTTAAACGTCTGCCACAACCGCTCAGTGAGCTCTAAGTGCAACACCGTGATATTACACAAATGTGTCTGTCCTCATGCCTGAGCTAGAAGTGGATGCACTTGAGATTTTGTTCAAGGAGACAGCGTTATTGATTGCATCATTTTAGGAGTTTCTGTCCGTCTGGAAGGATTCACTAACTGGGGCAAAAAAAACAGTCAAAGACACAAAAATAGACCTGAGACGGCTACAACGTGTGCCAGTTTCTAGCCTCAGACAGACATCCTTGTGAGTTTTTCTCGGGTGAGACAAAAGCACGGGGGCATTTTCACCAAAACTGATACTTAACACAGAGGTCTGCTGTGCCCTCAGGGCTAATGCCCCATTTTAACTGGAACTCGTGGGGTCACTGAGGTGAGCTGTTCAACACAGAAAGTTGAGCACACAGTTGGCTTTGTGTTTAAGTGGTTTACTTCATGAAAACACTGCTGTTGAGCAACTGACAAGAAAAATGGATGATGCCTCTTCAAATATGGAGAATCCTGTACTGAATTTTTCACCATGTCACACTTATAAACTAGAAAAGAGAAACACTTACAACAACAAAAGCCGATAGCTTTGACAAGCTGCAGCAATTTCAAAAACAACATATGTGTCATAAACTCATAAAGTACGAGCAATCAGAAAATCTCAATTTAAAAAGTTCTGAATACCACAACAGTGCATTCCCAGTGTACTACTGTGTTCACTATTTGCCATTCAGATGATTTTGAATGAAACTTTGAAGAGAAACCAGATACCTACAGCTCTTGTTTCCAAAAAGTGTGGACTCTTCTTTTGCCAGAGGAAAGTCAACACAAGTGTGGAGGAAGAAAAGCTGTGTTTTACAGGAGCACAAAGGGGGAAGAGAGAGGAGGGGGGTCATGATGACACAAAGCCCAACATCCTCTTACTGGATAAACAGGTTTTTATTGCTGTGGTTTTACCAGCACACACACACACACACACACACACATGCGCCCACATGCAGAGACGTTCTCTGATGGCCTCTTAATAGCCAACAGTTTAAAACTACTAGTCTAAGTGAGATTATGTCAGATGCAATTAAGTTTAAAGAGAAATAATTACACAACATTGTGCACCCTTTACGTAAAACCCCTGAGTGCTTGAGTCCCCTCTCCTGTTAATGTGTTTAAAGGCTCCCTATAAACAACCAGACCCAGAGGTCAGTTTTAAAGGTCTAGTTTAGTAGGTGAGGCTGTAAGCGCATCAGCTATTTAAAAGAGCTCCTACTGGAAATACAGATAATTAGATGCAGTGTATTTCATACATTTGGATTCTGCTGGATAGGTCAAGACTATTAATTAAGTTATTAATTATTGACAGAAGCTGCACACTAGAACAGCGGGAGCCAAAGATCTGAGGTCATCTTAACACATTACAACACCAGGCAGAAATGTGACAGGAAATTAAAGTTTTTTGCACAATAAACAAATAACTGCTTTGCAAGATTTAAACTGCTCCATAGACTTCAGTATTTGTGTGTGTCTGTTTTCATTGCAAAGATGGTGAGTTTTATGTGACTTGTGGTCTGTATCCACATAAGGGAGAACCCTTATCAACAAGTTAACACAAAGAGTAAACTTGTGTCCTGTCAGAACAGGTGTGCGATTTAGAGAGTGACCAAATATAAGGTCTTCCTTAAAGAACAGGATGTACCGTAACACTCCTAAAATATATATGTACAGGAAACAACAGGAGACCGTGTGCAAAAATCTTGAAGTCAGCAACAAACAGACAGCCCCATTATCAGAGCTCAGAGGTGCCAATTCACAAAAGACGAGGCGTCCTCTGAGATGATATACCAGCCCAGTGTAGCATCACACAACACTATGCTGCTCCAATCAGCCTGTCCTCAACTGTCAGCTGAAGGGTAAAAACTAAAAGGTGAGCGCTTATTTAACAAACTGCTCTTCTACAGAAAAACACAATCAGCACAAAGTTGGAAACTCAGCACAATGCTGAAAACAGCAAAGCCTCATATTTTTATTTTTCATGTAGTCTGAATGCACAGCAGGGAGATGTATTATCATAATAGCCAAGGGTGAAAGAGTCATCCTCTTGACGGTTAGTCAGAATCATTTAAAGAAAAGCAGACAGAATATGAAAAAAGAGCTGATTTTTAAGCTTTAAAAAGACGCAGGCTTCCTGTGGATGCCCATGGATGTACATATGTGAATGTGTTTCTCTTTGCGTGAGTGTGTTTGAGATTTCAGGCAGGCCGGCAGACAATAAGTGGAAGTGTTCCCCCGTCTACTGCAGCGTTTAATTGGTCAAACAGACTAAAGTGAGCGAGGTCTTGTTGTCGAAACAATAAGGGCTTGTGTTAACTGAGCCTGAACGCAGGGAGGTCAATGTGTAACAACAACACACTACTCCACGTCCCTGCAGCCAACAGTTCAACACTAAAAACAAAGCTGCTGAATTGGATCCTCAACCCAACAATTCAACCCCCACAAGCCAGCAATTTATTACTGCCGAGCTACTATTTAAAAAGGAGTAAAATCCACACACTTATCTGTGTACTTCTACAGAAAAGCACATTCCACTCTTAAGCGGTGCACTGAACCCATTCCCAACAGTAGATTAATTGCTATTTTAAAACAAGCAGCAGCAGAGGTCTGTATGAAACAGTGCGTGGCGAGGTGTCTTGACGCCCCAAGTGAAGCACCTGTCTGCCAGAGCAGGTGTATGTCTGACTGCCTGGCTCAGTCCTCCACAAACACAGGTTAAAAATAAAGCCATAACCCTCGCCAAGGTGTGGAGGATCAGGGGGCTTAGAGGTGAAGTTGACACTGAGCCCAGATGTGGATTAGCTGAGTCAAACTGACATCAGACGGCGACGACTTACCTCGTCTCTGCATGTATCATGCATTCAGACATCTGTTTTCACGATAAAGGAAAGGTGTAAGGCACAAAATTGTCTGTCATGATTCCATTAGGATGATGACTAAAAACTTCTCCTCAATGAAACCAGGAAGAAATGATCGCCCCCACCACCACCACCACCACACCCCCTTCCTCACACGTCACCCAATATCTACAAGCGTTAGAGAGCAGAGACACACTAACACACATTACACACCGAGCGGCTCATGTGGGAAATTCTATTTTTACCATCAGGCAGGGCGAGGCTCTGCCATACAGCACACAAAGTAGGGAAACTATAACAAGGGAGGGAGGGAGGCGGCGGAGGGGCTGTCAGGGAACAAAGCGGAAGTGTCCTTCCTCCTGATGACCTGCGAGTAAAAGGAGGAACACAAAGTGCTCTCTGTGCACATACAGTGCAATGCAGCTGTAAACTGTGGCAAATGCACATTATCTCTCCTCCTTTAACTGTGGGAATAATCATTAAGCCAAAACACTTGCAATGGCTGCTACTAGAAAGTGGTGTACATGTAGACTGCCCACTGCAGAAGTATGTTTGCACTCTATTTACATTAAACTCTCTCAATGTTTCTCCTGTTTCTGCCCACTGTACAAATGACATCTATGGCACATCTAACACCATAGAAGAAGAAGGATCCTTCCCTTTTTTCCCCAAATCCCTGATATAACTAACTTGACTATAAGTGCTCCTGCTGGCTCCATCCTTGAGAGGACAGACCATATTCAAAACTACTGTATAATGGCACACAGTAATAAAAGCCTTGGTGAACAATGGCTGAGCTGATGGAGTATGGAGCATGAGGGATGGGTAACATTGTAGTGGAGGGCAATTTATTTTCAATTTGACTAGAGGTGACCTACTACTCTAAGTAGATTTATAACAGCTCTTCTAAAATTGGGTGTAAGATGCATTTTCTTACCCTACAGCCTATTTTGGACTAAGTTTATTTTATTCTGAAAGGGTTTTACTTTCAGACCAAACATATTCTATGTAAATATCATGTTAAGGGAGAGAATATAAGTGTCTTTGGTGCCTTATTAAAACATGTTTATGGGAAAGGGGGTCTACAATCCCAGTCCCAGAGTCACTCACCTCCTCCAGAGCAGCCACTGTATTCCTGCAGTGGGACATCCTGGTGGTGAAGTTAGAGGCAGTCGGCGATTTATAGTCTTCATTCGTCTCTGCCACAAACTCTGAAACTGTGATTTGGTCCGGCATAATTAATCCCTTTGCTGATAAGAAGAAGAAGCACTTTTTTTAATCCTCTCCCTCTCGTCTGTACGGTTTTAGGACAGGAAAGTTCACAGCTGCAGTGGTAGTAGTAGTAGTAGTAGTGTCTCTGAAGGTCCCCGCGGGTAGTAAACCATCTCTGGGTATGTTTATGTCATTCCCTTGTTTGCTCCCAGCGCAGTCCAGTGTTGCACGCTGGCTCGAGGAGTTGCAGCGTTGCCGCTCACACCGCGCTGTGCTTTTACAAGGTGATGGATAGGTTATATCCCTCCTGCCTTTTAGTCCCGCTAATCCCGGTCCATTCAGTTCCACAGGGTCGTCCTCTGGTCGCAGAAGAAAGTGAAACTTCCTCTTTAGCCACTCTCGGTTTTCCCTAACATCCGACAGAGTGGTGCGGTCAACTTCTTCCTCCGAGCCCGGGGAAACAACAACCCAGACGTTTCAACGGGAGCGCAAGAAATTGACAAAGGTAGAGGAGGGGATTCAATGGACGAGGACTAGCCAATGGGAAACGCAGGCTGGTAATTGGGAGCCAATCAGGATTCACGGAAGGCGTGAACTCATGTTGCCTTCAATTGCTCCCCGTAAACAACCATATCATCGTAGTAGTTGCAGTAGAGACATTTAAACTATCAACACCGTTTTAATAGTAACAGTAAAATGTTTTCACCAGTTAAATGAATTAGCAAAATACACCAAATTTACTTAAAACCTCATAAGACTGAGCTGGTAGTTGGTCACTGTAATGTTTTTAATTTCTGTTAAATTGGAAAATAGGACTGACACTAGCTAATACTCTTTAGTTTCCCAGTTACCCAAACAAAAGCTGCCATTAAGGTGGGTCCTTATGGGTGGGACATATGATTAGCTTGAATGCTAGTTAGCAGGATGTTTCAAGTGGTATAAAACAGGTATGGCATTATGTGTTGGCATTATTTATGTAACCCCTGTGGTTAGGCATAAGGTAAGTCAACATTATGTCCAGTTTAGTGCTTTTGTTTGTGGCCTACAGGACTAACCACCTTCATGTAAACTTGTGCAGTGCAAACAAGTTCATTATTTTTCTTGACTACTCTCCTTTCTCAGTGGCTTTTGTGCCCATGAAAGATTAGATGGGGAAACATCTGTGTTTAGTATAAACAGACCTTTGGTGTAGTTATGGATATCTGTGATCTGTGTGAAGTGTCAGCAACTGAGGTTTGTTGAGATTTAAATGACTGGCTACTGCTAACTTGTTTGTGGCGGTAGGTTACATATTCTAAAAGTAAAGTCCTTTGTCCATAGACAGTGTTAACTGGCATAAATGAATATGTGCATTTAAAGCATGGTAGGAAATAAGAACAAAATAGATCCAATAGTAATGGTAACTTATGGATTGTTGTTGTTAGAATATACATCATAAATCAACAAGCACACTGACTCTCTGAACACAATCAGTGAAATTCATCTTAGGTTTAATCTATTTATTTTCCAAATTCTGCCGGTCAGCAATTTAAATAAAACTTTATCAATTTATGGCACAATTCCCACACCCTCTATACTCTAAGAATTGCAATTTGATGACTCAGACACCATACAGATTTACCAAATATATTTTCCACTCGGTTGGGCACTTGATTAATCCAGTGCAGTGCAGACTGTGTGTAATACAAATGTTTCCCACAGCACTTAAAAGCAGCATCTTGATTACAGCACCACTAGTAGTTTCCTTCTTAAGGTGGAGATGGCTGTAATACAGTTTTATTTATTTGCAGATTTAGGTGACTAGCTGTGAAGACAAGTTGTAAATCCAGTGTAATTGTTTGACTAATTGTCAATAGGAGCTCATTAACATTTCAGTTTTTGTAACACTGGGTTTCTCAGTTTAATCAGATGTTGATTGTGACGATAGAGTTCAAAGTACCATGTAACTGTGAAGTCTAATCATTCAAGGGTTCAGTTGAGGATTGGTAACAGCACAGCACAATGTGGAAGAGGGGGAAAGAAAAAAATATTGTCAGCCTTTTTTTTTTTTTTTTTAAAGGCAGCCTTCCTTTGATTGTAATATCAAACAAACCTTTGAATATGAGTTTTCAAGATGCTTTATATTCAGAAGGGCAGCTGGTAGCTGTTAAAAGCTTTTCATGCATGGAAGCCCTGCGATGGAAAATACTCTATTATTTGTTCTTCTGGTCCTCTGACATTGTCAGATGTTCAGGGAGCTCATTATCTGCATTTCCTGGATTCATCTGACAGAACTTACATCTATCAATTAAGAGACTTCAACAGTACAAACCTACTGCCTCAACAAGATGCAAAAACAGGTGCACAGGTCCAGACTTTTGCGATAAGAAAGATCAGCACTGAGGCTGGTAATGAGACCCAGTAGTGTGCCATCACAACGTACTGGATAAAAAGCCTAATTTGACCAGTAATGAACAGAGAACTATCAAGTTGTGTGCACCAGAGTTCATATCAAAGTAGCTACATGAGAATATGTTTAGCTGTTTTTTTTATAGGCCACAGCCAAGAATAAAAATGAAAAAAAGACTTTATCTCCCAAAATCCTGTTGGGAAAAAAGGCGTAGGAGAAAGAAAACACTCTATCATTGGACACTGTCTGAAACTTGTGAAGACTCTCTCCCATGCCTGAATTTTTGTCAACAGGAGTTTAAAGAACAACAGCTCTCCGCTCCCAGAGCTCTTGTGTTATTTCCTGGGCTCTGGGATGAAAAATCTGCCGACGTTTCCCAGCTCATTCAGCCCCGGCAGGACAGCTACCGGTATAAATAGTATCGCAGCGGCCGAGGCAAAAACCCTGGGCAGCCTTTAAATCACAATCTGGGCAGTGTTCACACATTCTTTCAGCTCTGCAGCGTCTCCTGGCAAGCTGCTAAATGAAGAGCCTGGGACCCAGGCTGACCCTGACTGGCTACTCAGGCCTTCAACTCCCTTATGAAATGAATCCACACACTCCCAGCAAACATCTGCCATCCAGAGACACAGCAGCTCAGTCAGTGAGGTCAGCAGAACCAAACAACACCAGCCCTCCTCTTCACCACTGACACGGCTTTATATTTTCACTACCATCTGCCTTTCTAAATGCAGGTTTTAAACTTTAAATCAAGTCCAAACCAAACTAAAAATACCTAAAGTGTGAGTGCTGCATCAGTTTTTTGTTGAAAGAGCTGCACTGGAAACCAAGGTGAACAGGGTCATCCAGCAGATACAGACTGAGAACATAATATGAAAAGCACATTGTTTTATAGTTTATAGGACTTGGAAAAGCACAACCAGGCATATCAATGAGGGTCATAAAAATGCGGGCCAAGGAAACACTGTACGTTATATTGTGTCATGAATGCAGCCGTTGAATAAATAATCTATACTCCACTTTTATTGTATCATATAATCATCAAAGTTTTTTATTTTTTATTTTACAAGCAAGATGTATTCGCTTCACCCTCTGAAAAAAAGGTGCCAAAGCAGAAGCTGTCAGCTGCTTTATTAAACTGAACAGAGGCCTCATTCAGCAGCAGAGCCTCATCCTCAATATAGACCTTGTTAGCATGCAAACAACTTGGAGTAACGAGTCAGAGCGGCAGTTGCTGGATCTGCTTCGGTTTGGTGGCTGTATTTGAACATCTTCGAGTGATTTACAGAGCCACAAAACTGAAAATGTCCATATTGCTTTGATGCAGGATGTGTTGGTTTCACCTTCCTGTAAAAGCAAAGCTGATCTGGTAACGACAACCTGAAACCAAATGCAACCGGACAGCTGCAGGCAGAACAATAGCCAAAGTAGATGTCATACTGTTGCACAGAGACCCTCATAGAAAAGCTGTTTGTAATTCGTAATTGTGAATTTCACTAGAAGAGGAAAGCACAGGGTGTGTCAGTCCACCCATTCTCTGGTCAAAATGAGCCACAAACATCCAATATAGTTTTACTGATCTGGCATTTGAATGTTAGCAGGAACAGACAACATGTCATAGCAATAAAGCTAACTGGGGTTTGAGTAGGAGTCACTTTTTCCTAATTACTCCACCATGACATCATGATTGTGTAACAGGTGGGATAACCTCACAATCCGGCTCCTTAGCTTTCAAATAAGTGGAATGAATGACTTCTTTGTTTAGAATAATTAGCAACTAATTCTAACCATCCTGCAGCTGAAATTTTCCAACGCATAAGTGGATGAAATGGGCCGAGCTCAGGTTCGCTGCCGAAACACTATGATGTGGGGAACTTTTCTCAACTTCTGCACAGACCGCAGACCACATTACTGACTGAGGAGTACGTTAAAGAAGAGCTTGTTACACAAATGAGTTGCGCGTTGGCAGGAACTGAACAAGTGGTGCCCAGTGAACCTGAGCGGCAGCTTACACACGCTGGGCTGGGAAAAGGATGAGGAGAGGAGGAGAGGGGAAGGGGCAAAGGAGCAAAGGGGAGGGAGAGGAGCACCGAAGGGAGGGCAGCGAACTGTAACGAGCAAAGTTTTTTTTTTCTCACAAAGCCCCGGAGATGGAGCTCAATGCTGATTTTGGGCCAAGAGCTTCTATATGAATGGAAGCTCTGCACAGAGATGTCCCTATTCATAAAAAAGTCCTCATGATGAAGTACTATACTGTAGTATTTTAACAGTGGTGCTAAATTTTTCATCAGTCACTCAGACTCATACATTATCTTCAGCTCAGGGGGAAATGTCAGTAGGGTCAAAGGTCAGCCCTGAAGGCAATTATACATTGATCAATTGATCAACAAAGGAAATTCAATTAACTGGAAGAGATTAAAAATTCTCCAGATAATAATATACGACCTGTACACTGCAGTGTATAATTGATTGTGTTCATTTTTTTTTTTTTTTGCTGAATGACACACAAATAAGGTCATTTTTATATTAAAATCATTAGAGTGATGTAAGATGTTCATTGTTGAATCTAACAAAACCATCGGCTATTTATACCGCCAGCATAAAGCACAGAGTTTTCCATTAATATCTGAGCACACTTCAACCAGAGGAATGCTCTGCCTCATGGTTTTTCATCTAACCTTGCCACCCTTGAAGGACACCCAAGAAATAACGTTCTGTAAAATAATTGCATGACATTTTTAGCCAGCCCCCCACCACCACACACACACAGACACACACCCATAAGAGTGATGATCACTGAGAGCCCGGGGTTTGCAGCTGCTTCACTATCATCATTAGGGGCAAGTGGCTTTTACAGTAATTATTGCCCCATGAGCCCGAGCATATCGGGTGTCCTCGTACTTCATTATATCCTGACAAGCAGCTTGTCAACCGGCCCTCATCCTTTCTTGGTCTCCCTAGTTACCATAACTTGAGATGCTTAATCGAGCATTTCCGCTTCCATGCCTCCACTTCGACAAACAGTGAAATACACCTACAGTGTACTGGTTTTCTTCCCCCCTCTACATAAGAACACTAGATTCAGCAGTACTCCAGCAGAGGGATAAAACCTTCATCGTGTACTCAGAAGCTCAGAGAGGAGACCAGTTGACACAAGTGAGATCACTGCTCTGGGGAAAACTGTCAGGCTCTTGAGCCGTATCTCTCTGGTTCATCCACACTAATTTAATTTAACCCGGAGTAAACATTAAACCAGACTGTGTGCTCTGACTGAATCAGCATTTCTGCGGCACTGTGAATCCAAATCAGCCTCATTGACGAGGCCCGCACACTCCCCGAGCGAGTACTGTCACGGTGCAAATTCCCGGGCTGTGCCGCATCTGTTCTGACACCACAACAGATGAGTTGAAAGCCTCTCGGGCATTTGAAGTAGTGGTATTAAAGATCCAGAGTGATGGGGTGCTTTTTATTGCTCTGTATTGCCTTAGTTACGCCATTAACTTCACAATCTTGTGTCCAAATTCTTATATCACTGAAGGTGTGATATGAGGAGTCAAGGCCACAATATGGTGTGTGTACTGCGGGAGGGAATAACATGAAGCGAGCTTGCAGTGAATGTGCTGGTATCCTCCTGGGAATGCTAATGGAGGGGGCAGTGAGTTCAGTCCATGTAACTCAATGATTGCATCTGTCCCGCCCAGAGTGAGCGGTTCAGGCAGACAGTACGTAGAGTGGAGCCTTCACATCCATCATGTTCATCTGTCTGCCTGACAAGACAGAGTTATGAGAACATGGGAAGGCTACTCATGGAAAATCTGTCCTACAGTATGTTGTATAGCAGTCAGTGAAAACACAGAGAGTACTGCATGAATGTAAAGAGGAAATGAGGAACCCTTTTTCTGTGTCAGATCAATACTCCAGCCAATAGGGACATTTTGTGTCTACCACAATTAAGTTATTAAGAAATAGCCATGATGGATCACTTAATTTCTTTTATCAGTTTAGCCGGAAGATTAAGCTACGTGACTGACATCAGGTGAGTCTCTATGATAAGTCACTGCCTTATTGGCCTATTGATTTTATTGCTAAAAGTCACCTTGAAGAAAAACTGATATCTATCATCTACCATTAATCTTAGTCTGTTCACTTGGGAAGAAGCAACAGTGCAAATAGCACCACCAGAGCAGTTTAAAATAAAAGCAGGAATAGTCTGACATTTTGGAGAATACACTTGGGAAATATGCTTATGCACACAACAACGTGTCATTTCATCACTTCCTTTTTTTTAAACAAACAAGATATAATGTGTTAATTAGTGAGCTTTAGAGCTCCTGATAGGCAGATATTGTTATCCTCAGACAGAGCCAAACTAGCTGTTTTCCCCTGTTTACATTCTTCCATTTTTTCTGTGCTAAGATAAGCTGGTGGTATAGTTTCATATTTACTGTACAGACATGAGAGGGGTGTTGATCTTTTCACCTTGCTCGACGCAAGAAAGTGAATGAACATATTTCCCAAAATGTCGAACTATTCCTTTAATTTAGAACAAATCAGTTTGTAATGTTCACAGTATAGAGTCGGTGTTTCTCATGGCACTAGATCCAGTTCTGTATATCTAACAATGGAAATCAATTTTGACGCTAACATCTGAGAATAACGTGTAAATGTGTCAAATGTAACAGGCCTCCTTAAATTCTGCTGTACCCCCTCCTGATTACACTCCCCTTCCTCCCCTCCTCTGCAGCATCTATTGTGTATCCACTTTGCAGGCTGCACTGGTTTGTGCAGTGCTGCCAAACTTTGGTGCACTGGCTGTGGAGCGACTAGCATCTTAATAGAGATCTGGGAAAAACAAAGAAATGGATTCTCCAAAATTGTGTATAATTAGATATCAAAGACAATTATATATTTTGTGCATTAATTGCCAGAAACCTGTTTACAAGGAATGGCTGACTGGAAATTACACTTGCCCTCCCTGTGCTGCAAGTGTGTTGTCTAAGGTGTTCATAGACGGTGCTAAAATCACAGTCCTCCATCTGCCAATTACTCAGATAGTAATTTAGAACTCAGTTACACCATACAGCCTATCTCTGACTCTAATGGGTACCTGCTCAGCATTATCAAGATTAATGTCTCTAAGATGCTCTTCTTCACAGACCTGTTACATAAAAAGCAGGGGAAAATATATCAATACACACATAAAACAAAATATCAGTAAATACATGTAGACTATACAAATTTGGTACAAAGCTTGCATCCGGTTTAGGTTGCTACACAAGCAATAACCAAGTAAACAAAACCTTTAAAGGACTGAAAGATTTACTAAAATCTACAATGCAGATTGCAACCAACCTGTCCTCTCACCTCTCTCAAGCAAATGGACAAATTCTACAGTGGCTGTCATGTTAAAGGATTTTTAGAAAACATTATGTCGGATAAAATGGGGACTAGGATACCCATTGTAATGACAATCCATTGGGATGCTCCAGTCAAATGAAGAGAGAAGAAATTAGTAGGTAAATGAACACGGGCTATCTGTGCTTCTTTTTCGTCTTTAACTCCCACAGGGAAACACGCCCATAAGGTGGTACAAACATCTCGTGAGCTACAAATGGTACATCACTCCATATCATAAGACCATGCCAAAAAAAAAAGAGAGGAGGCGGGAGACATTAGGATGTACAGCATAAGGTCATACTGTAAGTGAGGGAAAACTGAAATGAAAAGACTGCCCCACCCTTCAGCCAACTGTGGGCATGAGAGTGAAACAATGAGCTGAGAGAGCTCATGTTTCTGCCACTGAAACAGATGGTGGTTATGGTGGATTTGAATCCACACCTTGGTTGATGTGGAGAAAGGATGGGTGTGTGATTTTACACTCAGCAGTCTAGCTGGGGGGGGGGGGGTTGTATGTAACTGATTTTGGGTGTTACAAGCGCCTCTCACTTTCTCCTCTCCTGTCCTCTTTATGCTGTACAGTGTTGTAAACCACACAGAGCACACCGGCCTTCTTTTCACCATTTATTATTAATGAAGAGTAATGCAAGTATTTTTCTTGGTATTTTGGATATTTCACCACACTATTTTCACTTTTACAGCCACTGATATTCACAGTATCCCAAAGCTGGGAAGAAGAGCATATTGATTGGGTAACACTGTGTACTGACTGGAAAATATGGCCCCACTGGTCTTAAGCAACATCTCTGTGATTCCCCTGCAGGTTGTACTGCTAGACCGTTTTCAGTTATGATGATAATGTGCTCCCTGAAAATTCCCACCGGGATCACAGAACCATTAAAACGGCCAACACAAGTAAGCTTTTTGTGTCTGCAGGCACATTAAGAGACGGGGGGGGTTACAGTGCAACAAGAGTCATGAGGATTGCAGTGATAAATAAACAGTACATGTTCATCTCTGAGGAGATGTTCTATTTCAAGAAGCCTTGTCCAGTGGGGGGAGACTCTGGCCTGACCCTCAATACAAAGACACTTCCTGTCTGATCTGCATTCCCCCACAGGAGCAGGTCTTAGTACAAAACATGAACTACTGACTATATAAGGAGCTTATGGACTTTGTCACCACAAAACAGATCAGCCATACAGCTGAGCTTGTAAACAAATGTGATGGGGAATACTTTTGGAGGAGGAAAGGGAAGGCTGAAAGCAAAGATTATCACACATGCTTGTGAGCTGCCTGGCCTTTATTATGAATGAGTGGGAACCTCCAGCAACTCATCCAACATTCACATGCCGCTACAGCATTTAAAATAGATTAGTGGAGGCTTTGTCTATCTGCCCTGCTCTTTCTCACCGTCTCTATAGGTGGAGTAACGGTCTGTGTTGAGAGAGGTGTGGCGAGGAAGGGGATGGGGTTGCCATGACGGTGCCAACTTAACGAACTGTGTCTGTCTTCGTGATTGCGGGCGTTAATTGGATATCATTGAGGAAGAACAAAAACGCAGCTGAGCGGAGTGACAGGAATGCAATGAATCTCTGCCCAGCTGTCTGCCCATCTGAATGCCATACCTTCCTCTGTAGCAGAATGACACGGTGGATTTATGTAGAGTTGCAGGTGAAGTGGCAGTGGTAGCTCACTGAGTGGGAGGAGGCCCTACAATATGCCATCTGCGAGTAGCTCGGGAATAATGGGAGTAATGGCGTCATCTGATACATCAGAATGTTGACCTTGATCAATACAATTTATTTTAAGATATAATCCACCTTCATTATACTTTGTCTTCGCCCAAATCGAACCCAAGGGCCACTAGCTGCAGTTTTATGTTTGCTGGTTTTCATCAATGCGTACTTCACAATTGATGAAACTGTATCAAGAGGATGTGTTCTCAAAACTTTTGTGATATAATTTTGTTATTGTTAAATAATTTATTATGCCAACCTCAGCCGGGCAGATGGCACAGGTTGTACAAAGCACATACATGTTGTCATGAGATGAGAGCTATATACAGCCAAATGACTGGGATCTAGGCCCAAGAAATGCGTCAGAGCTCAGGGCTTAGGAGGATCAAATGTAAATATTCAAAAGGTCTCTCCTTTATTAAGGCCTGCATGGAGGCAGGCAAGAGAGCAAATAGGTAGGCAAGGTCAGTGGACAGTGTGGTCGGGCTGGTGTGATAAACCAGGTGTTGGAGCAGGTAAGGCAAACCAAAAGAAGCTAAACAGGCAAGAAAGGCTAAAAGCTATAACAGGCAAACTGGCAGGAAACGAGGGAGTGGGAGCGGCAGGGCAGAGAGACATTTGAAACAGGAGCAGGTGGGCAGGGGAGACAGGTGGATGAAAAGTGTAGCCACATGCAGGTTCGTGGTGTTACCACCAAAAGTACAAAAATGGGTGAAATAAAGGTAAGCCTGTCAAAGCAGTCTGTTGTGTGAGAAATAGTGTTGGCAAAAATGAGTATCCTGAGGAGTATCATAAACTTTCCTTTAGAAATGGAAAGTGTTGTACATGGTGGCTCAGGCTGAATCACATTCTGTTCCATACTGTAAGGCCGAATACAACTGATTTCATAACTCTCAACTAGCAGCAAAAATAATACAAACATGCAATCAAGATAACTCCACCTCTCTATAAAAAACTCCTCAAATATATTTATGAGTCTTATTCTTCATTGTTAATCATGCCACTATATTCTAAGTATCAACACTATATTATCAGATATGTTCATTTACCATGCTTCTGCAAGGTAAAATGTTAGACTTGCAGGCTGTAGTTTTAGTGTGAGGAAATATCTTATATCAGGCAGCAAGATGCACAGTACCTATCCAAGTGTCCACTCATGTTCATTTACACTTGGGAAGGTACCCAAATGATTTTAAAAGTTTCGTGTAATCAGCCGTCAGTCGACATGCAGTTGGTTGGAATTGCCTGAGCTGCCCAGGTCCTCCCCATGTAATTTTGATGGATCCAGATTTTCTCTAATGACAGGGTGGAGTTTGACTTCCTCCCTCTTCCCCTCCTCCTCCTCCTCCTGCTCAGATGTGAAGAGGGAGCTCTGACGTACCCGGTCTACTAGGGCAAATTTGCATGGTCTTACTGCTTTATGCCCACGCCCCAGATCCAATTCGCTATCTCCTTTTTTTCTGTAGTTTTGTCCACCGCCCTGTCTCGCAGCCATTCGTGGAGTGTTGGTGTCATGTAATATATTTTTTTTCACTTTGCACCATAAAACTGAGTTTATGTTTTCAAGATAAGCAAATGAGGAAGCCAGGGGCTATAGAGTTGTAAGATATCTGCAGCAGATAGTTTTAAAGTGTGTGTGTAGTCTGCTGCCAAATAGGTCTATATGTGCATGCATCGTCTGTGTCCTTTTGAATGGGAAACTTTGGCTAATAAATGTGATGAATCTGCGCCATCGTGCCTCCTACAATTTCGTACTAGTACAGTATGAAAATCTAATTCATATTTATAGCTGATGAAAAGTATATACTAATAATACTTGGTGGACAGTACGGTGTTTCTATTTTGATTTATAAATATTATTATTCTGGCTTTTACATATGGTGATAAATTCCTAGCAATATTTATGAGCTTGAGCTGTGAATTAAAATAAAGTGTAAAATTGGGGCCAAGCCAGACGAGCTGTTCTTGCTAGGTGCTGCTTCCTCAATAAGGCTTTTTAATGTGACTAGGTGCAACAATTATCAATGCTTCAAATAAAATATAACTAATATTCTACTAAAGAAGTTATGAAAGAAAGAATGTAGCTTTAAGGAATTTTTAATCATAGTAAAACTAAACATGCATATTTGATGAATCTATGAATATGGTCAAAATTCCCATGTATGGTCTTAATCTTGGACCCTTTTACAGCCACTGGTACTCTGTAGGCTCGAATGGACCCATCAGGAGCTGACTGGTGGATCTGTCCAGGGTGTAAATCACCCTCCGGCCCGCCAAGGTTCCCTGGGAGGCGATCAACCAGTGCAGGGCAGCTAGTAGAAAGACAAAGAGGCCATGTCATAATTTAAAGTTATTACACACAACTACAGGAGCCACCGCCCATCTGACTGATCACAAGTCGACCTCATGTTAAATCAATGCCGGGTTTTATTTTATCTTTGCAATCACCGCCTGAAAATGGTCACCAGATTCATCCCCATCCACCTATCCATTTCACCAAAATACATGACCTGAATATGAATGAAAAATAAAATGGCCCTAAAATTATACTTGAACACATTTAATTTGCTATCTGAGAATATTTTAACTGGCACCGTAGGAATGCAGGTGTAATTACACTAATATATATACTCCATGGAGAAGTTTGTACAGTGTTCGTTAAAGTGTGTTAGTGCCACCAGCTATAAGGGGAATTTGACTAGATATGAAGGTGATGGCGTACATGCAGAACAATCAGATGTTAGCTGCTCACTGTAAATTGCATCTCTTCCAAATGCCCACCATGTCACTTTTCCTTCATGTGGAATGCTATAAATGGGAGGGTGGGGACCATTTGAATTCACTGGTTTCTGTCCAAATCAAGGCCCTCCAGTTTTGATAGGAAGGGTTGATTTACTTCTAAGCATGATAGGTCAATAGTTGGCCGCCACAGAGGGCTAGTCGCTATCTTCCACCTACATTAAATACTCATTTTACTATTGTCGCTGTGTCACTCTGTCACGATAGCCCACTCTACTTCCCATCATAATAGGCAACGAGTGGGTGGGAAAAGTATCTGTAATGACCAGCTAAAGCACATCAATATACAAAATGTACACCCACCTGAGTAGTGCATAGGTGATCATACCAGAATGTTATGTTTAGTATTACAGTAAAAAGTAATTGAAGCTTGATCGATTTGGCTGATATATATATATACATACCATCTAATTCATGGAACATGAAGTAGTGGGCATTTTATGATACTGTTGGAGCTGCTGGAGTTGATGCTACTAAAAGCTGAGGAAAGAAGAAAAACAAGTCTGATCTGCGCAATCTGTCTCTGCCTTGACTTCTTAGTTTTGAATTTTGACTGATTTGATTTTTATCGCAGAGATATTGATCATTTGAAACCACGTGAGATGCTCCAAAGGAAAAATGTAAGTTAATGTGAATCAATTCATACATTGCTTTTGCAATAATGCATGAAGTCAGCATGGTTGGAAAACTACTGGCTGAATTTTAACACAATGCAAGCTGTGTTGAAAAGCGGCTATCCACAAACTGTTCTTTAAAAGGACAAGCTACTAAATGTGAAATGGAAGTGAAGTACAACGTTGTATAATGAAAGGCCATGAAAAGTGATCTACTCTGACAAATACAGTACTGGAGTAATGTACTTGAAAGAATATTTCAGGACATTTATAAGGCTCACAAATGAGATGGTGTAAGCAAAGAATGGCGGGAATGAAAAGGTTAGTTAGCAGAAAAGCACACTCTTTCAGTGTTTAAATTAATGTTTTCTATCGATATCATTATACTGCGCGCTCAGCAAGAACGGAAGAGCAAAATATTTTTATTTTGCCGATAAACCAGGTGGCACTGAAATTTTACCTTTAAGTCTTACTCAAATACATGCATAATAGTGATATTTCAGGAGGCAAGCATCTAATGACCCCTTAGCAATATCTGGAGCCCGTCGCCGTTAGTGGTAGCATGAAGCGTTGGTGCAAACCACAGGCTTGCAGTTTGTTGGATGTGCGACATAGTTTTTATTCCGGTTCGTCGTACAACAGCGGCAGAAAGGGCAGCAGTATTACTACCGTACAGCCGAGGGAGTGAAGGATATATGAGAGAGAAGGATTTGACGGAACCTGATCACATGGCTTACCCAAACGATAAGCACTGCCACTGACCCAGACTGCTGTGCCATAATCAGCGAAATTATTTCAATCAGACCAGGTAGCAGCCTGGTATAGGGCACAGAATCCATGAGCTACCTGAGTTGAAATTTTGAACGGCATTTTGTCTTAGTTAGCTAGCAAATGCAGCAAGGTAGAGCCAGAGCTGATGATGCAATTACTGCTCTTCCTGGGAATGCTTAGCTTGTATACATTGGTGGCACTAAATGAAAACAGAAAAATTGGTGTTTAGTTATCATCATCATCTTGAATTCTTACCTTTCTGATGCCTAGAGCCCCAACGAAAAGGTTATAAACTGAAATTGAGGACTGGAATTGTTCGCTTCCATCGACTACCAGTTTAATCTGGGATTAATTGTTAAATTTCATTCAACATTCACTTAAAGTTAAATTCTAATAGAGGTAAATAGCCATGATTAATCAAGTCTTACTGCCAAGAAACAGACAAAAAGCAGGATATGCATGAAAAGAAATTATTCCCCGGAAAAATGGTTTCAGAAGTCACATCTGTAGTCGAGTGTAGGATTGGACGGCAAGTAACTTCTACTACATCTAGCTCTGGAGAGCTGCGTAATCGGCGCTTCGAGTGTGCTTCTATATTTGAAGCTAGTAAATTGTAGGGAATAGGCTGTAGATTTGAAAAGCTGACAGAGAAAGCGAAATGTAAGGAAATGTTCATATTTATGATTTTAAGCATTGGGTTTCATTTTAGAATTTTGATATGTCAAGTATTTCCGCTAGTTTTGAAGTTATATCATTGAACAAGGTGAATTCACTGTAGGTGGTCTACTGGAAGAGTAGGATGGAGAAGGATTGTATTGCAGTAGTTCATCATGTATTTTATATCAACCTGTGTAAAAATGCTTGGGAAACACTGACACAGTCAGATTCACAAGTGCCACACCCACCAGCGCACATGCACGTATGCAAAGTCCATTTCCACAGCAATGAATGAAGCTCATACACTGGACATGCCCTGCTGTTGTGTGTGGAGGCGTACGGTCATGTCAGCATGGATCGGTGACACATGGTCTATTAGACAGGCTTCTCTAGAGCCCTAATATCCCCCACCAAAACACCAGTCTCTTCTTTTTCTCCGCCATCACCTCAACAGCTGATATTATGATTTGTTGAAGTGCTGCTGTGGTTTGTCTGTGGAGAGTTAGAAATATGCCATTTTAACCACTGTGGTTTCCTCCAAACTACATTGGGATTTCAATGTTCGAATCACAACAGAGGCTGAAATTTATTGTTCAGACAACCACCCTGTTACCTACCATGTCTTACCTACATAGTTACAGATATTTTTTGTGTTGTAAGAACAGGTGATGTTCTGTTCTGTGAAAGCCTATTGTAATCTTGAATTAAATTTGAACTCCAGTCTGTGTGTGAACATCAGGGAAACCACTGTCTTGTCCCTCGCCGATTGCCAGCATCAGCCTGAATTACCCTCTCTACCACAGAGCACGACCACAATCAACAAAATATACTTTTTCTGTCTACACTGTCATAGCTTTCCTGTGCATTTTCTCTGTGATATCAGCAGCGGAGTCAATTGCTCTTATCTTTACGTTTTTCTTATCAGCATGAGGTCTCATAGAGATGAGCTTGTTTCCTCCCACTGCCAAGCTTGTTTACACGTAAGCCTCAAAGTCATGACTTACTACCAGTCAGAACTTTGTGGTACTGAGATTATAAAAGTGTGGATGGGAGGAAGTTTGTACCATCAGCTGAGATGATTTTCGAATGACTTCTTCATCAGCGGATCGTGTCCGCAGCTAACGAGCTATGTAACTCCTTGTATTGTTGTAGTTCAAACACAGCAAAAGCTCCCATAGCGGGCGTGACGAGTGTTTTCATTATGTCTCCCCGCCCTAAAACACTCCAGCCTGATAGGAATGTTGCATGGCAAGAACTCATCCTGAGAGGGAATTCAAGTGTGTTCATACTGTGCCTTTAATAAGTAGAGCAATGCAATACACATCAGTGGCAGCCACTTTTCCCCCTGCTTTGTATTTCTAATTGGTATGATAATAAATGTTATTAAGAAATGGTTATTAGAAATATTCTAATAATGATAATAACTGGTTTGAATGAAACCTAAATTAAAGTACTCTCTAAAAGGACATACACAGCCAAACCTTATGTGAGATCAAACTTGTGTTTTAAGGCTGCTATAGAGCATATTGCTGCCTAACTCAGCATACTGGCTGTAAGAGCAACCTCTGGGACCTGAATATGCTTTGTAGTCTTATAATATTTAGCATGAGTCTACACCACTCCTTTATATTATTAAGTTTTCTGCAGTTAAGTTATTAGCTACATTGCCTAATCTGACTATTTGGGGCCACAAATATCAATCATAACAAAAGTTTTTCCATTTTACTATTTAGGGCTCATTATACTGTATGTCTTGATAGTTTTCAAGCCCTTAGCCTTAGTGCCATAGCATTGTAGTCAGAGGAAGTCTAGCACTTGCTATGCAGTCACCCACTTTGTCATGTATTTGTTTATTGAAATATTGGTATTGACTCGGTGAGTTAATATGCCTCTGGCTGTGCTTAGTTGTTTCTCTCGGTTTGAATTGGCTGAAGACACGAGAATGGCATTGCGCAAATAGGGCACCTAATCATGGGTTATCATGGCCCACACTACTTTGCTGGACAGGTGTCACCTCTTGTGACAATGAGGTTTGTTAGCTTTCTGCCAACTGGGTGCCCCTGCTGTGCCAAGGCCGCTGTCAACACCACACAGAAATCAATACAGCCATTCAGATACAGTATGATCTGTGTGTACCACAGACACTGACACTCATTTTTTTTATGAAGCTGTTATAGTGTGGCACCTCACTGTATGTTGTTAGGACGGTATGTAACCCATGGGAGAGTCAGGCCTCTGCACTGGCCTCTGCCAGAGCTATAATGGGAGCTGCGAAATCTGAACTGACACTATGCTTCTGCCTCTCTCTTCCTCTTTACTTTTCCTTCTTTCTCTATCACACACAGCCTGCCCCCCTCTCTCCAACATGCTGTTGCTACTTTGAATAAGCCCTCCTACTGCATTTCTGTGTGCCCACACAAACACTGTGTTCACCCACTTTGGTTCAGGAGCTTTGAAATGAAAAAGATGCTTTATAGGATCAAAATTATACATCCTGACCCCAAGCTGTGTCTGGCCTGGATTTGGTTGTATTAAGCTTGTGTAACCTGCTGGTCAAAAAACTTGTAGCGTGAAGGTCATATCCAGTATGAAGTGCTGCTCTTAGTCTTGAAGATGTTGACCTGACAGTGCTCATCAAATATATCCTTGACATTTTACTGTATCTTATTTGGCCTCTCCGCCACCTCTTGGTTTAAACATCCACTTGTTCAGCTATTGCTTTAGACCTTCTTAGGTTCGCTGGAGAGTTACCATTTCTATCAACAAGCAACTAGTTTCTACAAAAAAGATACATGTAAGTTTAGTTTTCTTTCATATCACCACGTAGCACACATAGACTTGCACTGCTGTTTTTGAACTGCAGATGTCACGTACTTTTCAGACTCTTCAGGTCTTAGCATTGAATTTGATATTACGTATTAACACTATTGTTAACCAGAGCTGCCTTGCAGATTAGCTCGCATTTTCAGGGGAAGTGTACAAATGGACCAGGTCCAGTCTCTGGTGTAAAACATTTTGCTGTCAGTATCACAATAGTGTGATTTTCATGTTGATAAAGTAGGTGGTGTGCCACAAGGCTTGATTTCAGGTCCAGTTTTGTTTTTCCTCAAAAATCCTCCAGGTCACAGCATTTAAATGTAAGTTATTTCTTCCTTTTCTTGACCTTGAAAGCATTGTTTCTTTCTGAGAAAGGACTTTTGTAACTCGCTCGGCTGTATCATCATCAGCCGTGAAGTCATTCCACAGCTGCAGCTGTTTCAGTATGCAGCAGCTGGTGCATCTCTCTGCTGGCTCCTTCACATATACATATACAGTGAACCCTCACAACTTAGTGTTTGTTTGTGCGTCCCTTCACTGTCTTGGGTCCTTATATATTCTTAGGTTTTGCGACCTTGCGGTACCAGCAGGTCCCTGTGTTTTTGTTTCACGCTGTCTAAAAAGAAAAGGTGGTGACCGAGTGACTCATACATGTTCTTTGATATTGTCAGTTTAGATTGTCTGTTGTATATTTTGTTGCACCACATAAAGGTGACTTTACTTAAAGTATAAATACTCATACTTGCATTCTGCAGGTTTTCATCAGAATGTCTCTCAGGAGCACCTAGCTACACCTGATATGCTGACATATCTGATGATTTTAACCTTAAAATGTAAAGTATCTTTGTTGTTAGAGTCATTCTGCTGACATAATAATAAATATTAATATTTAGCATTTGAATCAGTAGAGATTTTTGGTGATGGTTTTAGTACCTACACGTATACTGGTGCAGATATAGCTGTGACATCTTCTCTGCTGATTACTCTGACAAGAATGTGGTGGTGGAGTATACAGACTGTGCTAGACAAATGCATTTCTACCTCCACATACTGAAAAATAATGATAGCCGGCAGATGACACATTGATCTCTTGTGTCCCATGGTTAAATGACATAACAAAAGAAAATGTCAGTTTTCCAGCTTTGCTATTTTTATCTCAGAATAGCAGAGCTGTAACGCTTCTCGCAGCTCATCAGTCAGACAGTGTTGGATGTAAAGACGGAGCCTCGTAGCTACCAGCTCACAGTGTAGAGGTGATGCTGCTGTGTGTGTCCTGTGGTCACAAAGGGCTTGCTGCCCAGCTGTACAATCACTCTTCTGTTTATGTGACATATTGGATTGCAGTCGACAGCCACATCTTTTATCGTGATAACAAGCCGCCTTTTTGTTGTCGCTGCTGCATTTTCCACCAGGCTATTGTGCTGTGGGCCTGTGATCCCACACAGTGCCGAGGGTTTGACTCCTAGCTCTCCTTTTATCCACTGACAGTTCCCTGCTATCAGTGATACACAAGTCTATATCTGTCATATAATGAATGGCCAGGTTAAAATCAGGTGCTCGCGTCACTCAAAGTTATTACTAAAATCTCTGTATCCTTGTAAAACAATCACAGTTTTAATCTCATTAGCCCTAATGTTTGCATTTCTGTCTTTGAGTGGATTTTTGGAGTGTGGAAAGGTTTCTGGTAGCTTTCCCTGAGGATTCTCAAGTTGGCTTCCCTCAGAGGTCTCCTGCCACTGACCGAGTCCCCAAAGCCCTCAGCTCGGGACCGCTGGTCTTACTTTTAAGCCCCCGGGTCTCGTCAGATTTTCCCTACCTCCCCTTTGTCTTTAATTGGCTGTTCTCTGGGGAGCCTTATCCCTCCAATTGATTTCTTTCCCCCTTGGCTCTCTAATGGAGTGCTGCTGGCTGCTGCCATTATTACGCCGCACAATAAACAACACAAGTATGTGTGATTTCTCCTGGGGAATATGGAAAGACTTGGCTATGTTGTTAACATTACTGGGTGGCTGACAACACAGCAGTGGTTACAAATGGGCAGTTCTTCATAAAGATGGCTTGGGCTCTGTGATCATGCGTCTAACGGGGCTTGTCTGCTGCAAATGTAAAATATAATCCGGAGACATAGAGGTATTGACCGTCTGACAGTGATATTGTTTACCCAGCACAAATAGCACTGTGCAATATTATATTTGGCGTGAAGATAAATGATCTGTATTAAACGTTCATTATGTAATACTGACATAAATAACACTGTGTTTATGCTATTTTTGTTTTTTTTTGCAGAGTTTGACTCAGTTAGAGTTTAATATTTTTTCCCTTTGTTCATATTGGAGTTAGATCATATTTACCATGCTTGTGTCCTGTATTGTTAGGGTTAAAACATTATGGTGACTAACACTGGCGTGGGTTGATTTCCTACAGTCATGGTATCGCAAAGCCATTATACTAAAAGCATCAGTCAAACAATGGCTGTCTTACATTATCAGAGAATGTCATTTCGTATCTTGTGCAATGCTTTGTCTTGTGTAATTGAGTGAAAACACATAGGGCTGTCGGTCTTACTGTAGATACAGAAAGGCAGGGAAATCTGTGCACCTGTCATTCCTCTTCACTCTGAAGTACTCGCTGCTGCCACAAGAGTGGATGCCTACATGACTCAGCTTACTAACTCATTAGTTCTATTTGGTAATGTTGTGGTGTTATGAGGGTGAATTGGGTTTCTATGCTAAAAAAAAAAAGCCTGCACTCATGAGCTTGGAGTACCAGCTTGTTTGCATGGTACAGCTCAGAAACAGGGAATCATCCTAACAGGTACAAATTACTGTGGCCAAGCAACTAGACATATTTGATGTTGTAGATTGTAGATGGATGCTAACAAGCTAGGCCAGCTTTGAAGATTTGCCTCTGGTTATGATAGGGCTGTCACAGTTCGTATGTGTGCATCTCTTACTTAGTTGTTAGTCTGTCTCCAAAGCATTTTACAATATTTGTTAGCTCTTCAATTCAGTTTCAGGCCAGGTCACCAGCATCTATGTGAACATGGGGCTGAGGCCTATAATTTCTCAGCCGCTCTTCTCTGGTTTATTCACTGTGCTTGGCCAGGAGTCCAATGGGATGAAGGAGATGCATCCAATATATATGAGGACATGAATATTTATCAGTGTGACTTTGCACCGTCACTTGTAACTCCATTGAAATAAATCAGTGAGGGCATTCAGCTAAATCACCTTCACAGGAGCAGATAGACTCTGACACATTCACCAGCCCTCTATCACCTTATTTCTCAGCGGCCTCTTCGCTCCGATAAATAGCCAATCTGTGTATTGATCAGCCCTAACTAGAAGTTGCGCTATCATCTGAAAAGTTTGGCCACTAAATGCGGAATTGATTCACTGTGTTTTCTCCCCTGGGCCTTCTGCCATCGATTCCCTTGAACCTGATCACCTGTGCCACATATGGCTACACAGTGTAATCCATGCCTAAAGGACTATACCGCTCAGTTTAAAGTTTTGCATGAGTTTTTATGGTTTAAACACTAATATTTAAACCATAAAAAATGCAAGGCAAGTTTATTTAAAAGACACCTTTTAAATATAGAGGTAATTCGTAAGACAAAGAAACTCAATACAGCCACAACAAAACAAGGCAAATGAGATCAACTGAATTAGAATATAATGAACAAAATGCTGATTTTGGAGCTCTCTCAGTGATTATGTTACTACAGTCAATGAAATTTCAGCAGTTTCCATTACTCGTCCATATCTGCTACTAACTGTTGCCGAGTTACGTCTGCTGCTATTTTTAATGTAGATATGACAATTAAATAACAATAAGATAAAGTAGTTTCAGTTTCTGTTCAGTTTGACTGTTGATCGTCAAACTTGTGAGGTGTGAAATAGTTGAGAAATATTTAAAAAACCTGCTGTGCATGATTTTGAAACAAGTGTGTGTACCCACAAACTAAACTGCATCTTGTAATGTGTTTCACCATGCCATTAAATCACTTCTCCTTCCAGCTGTAAATTACACACATCAAATGGGACGTGGCTTCAGAGGAGAGATCTTCCACTGAGTGTTTGGCCTTAGTTGACGGTGTCAGTCATGACATATCTGAGCAGTACCATAGCAGAACAACCACAGAACATTCACTCAGCCAGTGAATGTCAGTTACTCAACATGCTTATGTAACATTTGCCTAGAAATTTCAGTCTTTTTAATAGCTTTACAGAACAAAAATGCCTTTTGTGCTGTGATAAATTCTGATACTTGAGCATTATTGTGACGTTTTAAGGTTTCAAGTGGACTATAAGTGTGAGTCGCACAGTCTTTATAAAGCCTGCATGCTCCACTCTAGATGACAACACTCACAACTGGTCATCTGAGCACTCGACTGCAGATTCTTGCCAGAGTACTAAGTCACTTGTAAAGATTTGTTTAAAGGTTGTCTCCTCATTCTCAACACACCATTGAGGACTTTTGCATATATGGTGCTGTATCATAGCAACTGACTGCTTTCCTTTTTGCATCTAGGTAGTGGTTGACAAAGCTAGGAATATTGTGTGTGAATCCGAGCCATTTCCCCTTTGCTCACAAGCTATTGTTAAAGATTTGTAGGTTTAATTACTTGGGCATACATTAACTGGCAATATGAGTCAAATTTAGGTAGTGCTCTTTACGGCTTATGGCCGTTAAGTCCATTTAACTCTTGAACAGTTGACTAACTTGATCTGGCACATTTGCATTGTTGAGGATTAGGGCCTCTTAAACGGTAAGGAGCTCTGTGCTTGCAAGCCTTATGTTTTCTCTAAAAGTAACAGACAAGCAGCTGTTTGAATACTTGAATGTACTGTAATAGTTCTCAGGGAAGCTCAGTCTTCATTAATGATGGTTTATATTTTTGTTGGGTTTTCTTGCCTCTGGGTTTAGAACTCAGAGCGACAGGAATGGTAGTCCAGCAGAGAGGGAACAAAATGTTCTGCGATGATCGGTTTCCAAGGAGTTTACAGTATAGTAAACTTTTTCAGTTAGTCATTGCAGAAACATGTAGACTACTTGCTAAAAACTGACACAATGAGAGTAGCATGAATCAAAGAGAGGATCACCTTTGGTTTCAGAGAGATACACTGATACAAGTTGTACTGTCATTATGCAAGCTGTTTCAAAGCCTGTTTTTTTCCCAAGCAAGACTGATCATGCATGGCAGCACACCCCCCCCCCCTTTGAACCTCTTTATAGTACATTCCATGTTGAGGATCTAAAGCTGTGGCCTTGCGTTCAAACAACATGAGGGTGGTAATTAAAGCTCAGCTAGAGGCTGTCTCAGATATTACTAGAAAAGTCTTGGTGATTCTTCATGAGCAACAGGATTTATCCCTCAGCAGCTCTGTGTGAATGAAAAAGGGTGGGCCGAGCAGATGTTTTTGCCCCGTGATCAAGAATTTGAAACAACTCTCTGACTTCTGTGACTCACTTAGCCTAGCTTAGCATTGGTCTGTCACGCCTCATCCACTGCCTACCATCATGAAACTGAAAATCCAAATCTTTTTAAAAATGGAAAAATGTATACCAACAAAATATCTTGCATTTCTGGTCTGACCTTTTTTTTTTTTTGTTTATTGGTGCTGTTTTTAGTTTCCAAGATTTAAAAATGTTGTGCTTTGCAGGCCATGACTCTCACTTCTCAGCTAGAAAAACATGACTTCATATAAAATATAATTCTCTAGAAACTTTTACAACCATCAGCAGGGTGCAGCATGTTCAGGCTCATTCTGCACAGCTTGTTAAAAGCCTTTTTTGGGAAATGTAGCAGAAAAATCTAAAATGTGTTAAGTCTTATGGATTAATAACAGCAAAAGAAAAAGGATTTGCAGGTGAATTTTTTCTTTAAGATTTTGGATAGATGGATATTTTCTACCTTGCTACTCTAACTATCCAGTGTCCCTCTTTTACACTTGATTACACTGTTATTTATTTTTTCTGATGTCTGAAATACCAAGAAAGTATCAGTAGTATTCACTTGCGATTGTCCTGATCTCCTGTTCAGAGCCCTTTTAAAAGTCTCTCTCCCTGCGTCTCTCTCTGTGCAAGTAAGTCAAATTGTAAATCAAATGGCAGCACTGCTGGCAGTTGTTTGCTAAGAGGTTATGTGCATATCAAAAGTGGGTGTCAAACAATTCCGCTTGCTTATATCTTTATAGGCATACATTATTCAGCACTGTGGTAGAGACGTGCACCCACAGGGAACAGGAACATATCCAATGGGCGACATAATCAGTCAGCAACAATTTCATCAATTTATTTGGTTATATTGCACAAAATACTTTGTACAGCACATTGCATTTTTCATTCAGAATACTGCAGATTATTTCTTGAAAATATTTCCCCTTCTCTGTTTGTCTCTGTCTCTATCTCTCTGTAATGATGCCAGGAAATATTTAGGTTATATGGCTGGCAGTTGCTTGTTAGAAGTTGTCCTTGTAAATGGACAGTAGAAAAAGATAAGAGAAAGAAGGAGCCTAGAGAGGGACATGCCTGAAGGTGCACAGACAGTGGTTGGCATTCCAGGTCTGAAAAGCCAACATAGGATGTTTTTCTGTGAAGAATGTCGTCTAATTATATTTACAAGATTTTGTCTCTCTCTCTCTTACTCTCCTTCTCTCTCCTTTCTCCAGTTCCACTGTTGCTCTCTGTTTGTTTTTGCACTCACATGGCAACATACAGTATGTACATAAACCCAGGTCACCCATCGCTGTGTAATTGTATCCTGCTGTGATAACATGACTTCATCATTCTGCTCTCCCATTGAACACCAGGACGACTGCTCAGCGCATGGATGACGTTTCCGACCAAAAGCAGCTCTGTAATCTTGATGTGGGTCTGGCTTGTGTGTTTCAAGAAAGGTCTCATACACATTGTGTGCTTGGTTCTGGCCAATGCTGCTAGGTGCCTTGTGGGGAATGGCTGATTGTTTGGCTATTAATAGCCGGCCTGACCGTAGAGCCTGACTGGGATCTGTTGGATCGGCTCAGAGAGGAGAGCGCCACGCCGCAGGCTTTAACACTCCTGTGTGTGCGTGCATCAGTGCATGCTTCCTTTGGGCTGCTCCTATCCTTTTCTCATGATCTCCAGTGTCAATACAACCACATTTTCAGCCTTTAGAATTGTAGCAAACCTATTGCTGCTTCCACATGTACACAAAAACAAGTGCAGCCAACCCACCATGCAAAGAACAAGAATACTGTTGTTCCCATACTGTCAGCATGATCTAGTTTCACTGGGAACACACACACACACACACTCACAGAAGTCAGTTTGTCTCGAGGAGCTGTGACCAATTGTGCCACATTTGTTGGCCAAGACTAAAGTAGTCATGACATTGCCTGTGTCTTTGTCTGGCTGCAGATAGTGTGTGTTTAAGCACATGTGTTTGTTTGCAATTGTGTGTTTGCATGCGGGAGAACACTGGCAGACCTTTCACTGCTCTCATTTCCCTCCAGCTAGGGGCAGAGGATGGAGCAGCATTATGTGCATCCTCCAGCTGGATGTCTCTCACTGCATTCTTCTCTCCATGCTTCTGATTGAAAGCTAAATTTATTGCCTCATAAACAGTCCCAAGTTATAGCCCGTGCTTCTACAGTCTACATTTTGCAGGCTGTTTCAAAAGAAGATTTCTAAGCTCCGTTTTTTTTTTTTGCGCTCTTCCTTGCTTCATCCACACCCTTTGTAACGTTTGCAAGCTCTCTTATCATCAGCTGTTTTTAATCCTCTGTGGGAATTAGACATCAATGCTCTCCCCAGGCCTCACCTAACATGAAAACTGCTGACAACAGGGTGTTTGCGCTGTAGTACTCCCTAAGGAGGATCAGGACAGTATACGTGTAATATACCATATATGCTCCACAGCCACTTTTTGCTTAGGATTCAGACTGTGTGACTTGTCGAGTTTAACTTCAGGCCTTTGATTCCCTCCCTCTACGCTGGCAGCAGCGCCGCTGAATCTGCATGAGTCATTGTGGACTACAGCTGATGGAAATGAAATGAGACCGTGCAGAATGGGACTGTAGCGTCACATAAGCTGTGCGGGGCGGAGGAACCGGAGGGAGGGGGGGGGGGGGGGGGGGGGGGGGGGGGGGGGGGGGGGGGGGGGGGGTTTGGTGGTGATGGTGGTGGCGTTGGCGGCGTGACTTAATGATATGGAAAAAAGGGTTTTATGCTAATGACTGTCTAAATTTATCTCCCACTTTGTGTAGATGCACACACAAACAGATGCGGGCGCACACGCACAGACAGGAACCCACCAGTCGCTGTGAGTAAGGCTCGGATAGGGAAGCTCTTTGCAAAAAGGGACTATTTTAGTCTCTCTGGGCTAAACACAGACCATGCACTGGGAGGAGAGAGAAGAGTACTATTTATGAAAAAGCATATTACCCCAGTGGTGTGTGTGTGTGTGTGTGTGTGTGTGTGTGTGTGTGTGTGTGTGTGTGTGAGAGTGACTATTCAGGCTCACTGGGGGACTGAAAGTCATTACCTAAGCAAAGAGCTCTCCCACGGGAAAGGTGTCCCGCACCTATGGAGAGCAGGTCATACTCTGAATAAACCAGTTTTATTGTGATGTTTACATGTCTCAGTGCTCAGAGGGAACCCTCCGCATTTTCTCCAGCCTTCTCGTCCATACACACACTGACACAGACAGCTAAGCAATACCAGCCAACCCC